>PQWD01007069.1:0-18662 GCA_019425675.1 Leucinodes orbonalis
CATTTGCCTGCATTATTGGTACTAAACACGGATAAACATACACAGATAAACATACGTACCTTTTTTTAATATAAATAATAGTAATACATCCACACCAAAGAAACTGACATGTTCATTTACACAAATGTTTGTACTGCCCGGGGTTCGAACCCGGAACCCTTAGTGTAGTAGCAGACGTCTCAACCATTACATGAAATGGGTCGTCAAATCTTTTGTGATACAATACATCTAAGGTCTCTTTAGATAGTTCCTTTGAGTTAACTATGGCTCTATATTAACAGAACTGCGAGATATTTTTTTTCAAGTAATGCAGTAGCATTCAGTCGTAATTGAGCAGTTATTCTGGTCACTATAATATTCTTTTATAGAATAAGCTTGCAAATAAGCTGACAGTAGACCGCATATAATCAGTGTAACGTGGTAATAAACTACCTCCTATCGCCTGTAAGCCGTCAGACAGGTATTCCACAGAGTATAAGTAAATTAAATTACATGTGTATCAAGGTAAGTGATGGTGATGATAAGCTAAATCATGGTACCTATAATAGTCTAATTGAAAATTGAAATACCTAAAATTTAAGTGTCCACAAAGATGTTCTTATGGTACTTGTTACCTTCAGTACTTTATATCAAAGAAAACGCATCGCTCTCTGTATCTTAACCTTTTGCATTACCTGAATATATGAACCCCAATTTTTATCAGATAGCCTGGTCCTTGGCTTTCGTCATCCAGCCTGTGACCATCAGGCCTATGACCTTGCTTAAATCTTCCGTTCATCCTACTGTACGCTTGCCAAGACGCGGTCACCCATCTAGAACTCGTCTGCCCAACAGTCATAGGACCTGTGACACACAATATATTTTTATGACCAGCAATTGCGGATAAAACGTAATTGGAAAACGCTTGTGTTATCTACTAGGTATAAATACAGTGACTAATACATTGGCAGATATGATATTATTTTGAGCAAATAATTGTTAACATCGAATTTAAATAATTAACTTTACAAATATGACTTGGAGAAAAACATTTCATAAGGACTTTATATAATAGAGCCAGGTCCGTGAGTTTCAATGATATTGGCACCTTTGCGAATTAAAAATGACTTGCAAAAGTTTGATAACGATGGAGGACTGAGATATCCAATACCTTTGACCAGTAAGTAGTGGATTGCAAAAGTATGAAACAAACAAAGCGACATTGTAGCCAGCGCCCAGGGTCCGTGGTCAGTAGGTAGGAACCGATTAATATTTATCGGCAGTAATTAGAGCGATGATCGATGTCTCAAGTCAGTATTTAACAGATTAGATAAGGGCGCATTAGCGGGCGTTATCGCACTTTTATTGGCAGATACGCGTCGTAAAAATAATGGCTGCTAAAGTAGGTACCGAGCACCGCAAATAAATTCAGGGATATACAAGGATTACTGAAAATGTATTTATGTTGGTTTTGGAATTGCTGATTAGGTCTTATTTAGTACCTAGAGCCTAGTAAGAGTTTTTATTGCTTTGGTTAGACGGGCAGAAGTGCAATATGCATACAGTTTGCTGAACTCATTAAATATCCCCTTAATAAATCGGTCACAACTGCATTCCCATACAATTAGATACTCGTTTATCTTATTCAACAACACAATTCATGCGAAACATGAAATGATGTGAATTCAAATTAGTTTTAATTTAATTGTATTTCAGAATTTTAGTTGAATAAATTATTTTTCATTTCACAATATAATGAAAATGCAAACTTTGGAAAATGATAGAGTGCCTTGTAACTTGTAATCTGCCAATCCTATTCAACCTATCGCAGTCCACTGCTGGACATAGGTCTCCCCCATTTTCTCATGCAGACCTTTCGCAAGTCGTCGGTCCATCGGGCCGGAGGGCGTCCTACGCTACGCTTGCCAAGACGCGGTCTCCACTCCAGAACTCGTCTGCTCCAACGGCCATCGGTTCTGCGACATACGTGACCAACCCACTGCCACTTCAACCTGCTGATCCGGCGGGCTATGTCGGTCACTTTAGTTCTCTTACGGATTAAATCATTTCTGATCTTATCCCTAAGAGAGACCCCGAGCATAGCTCGCTCCATTGCGCGTTGAGTGACTTTGAACTTATGAACCAATCCCGCAGTCAGTGTTCATGTCTCAGCTGCGTATGTAAACTGCCAATACTTTTGTATTAAAATAAGATAAATGAAAAATAAAACTTTCCATTAACTTATTTTATTCTTTCATTTATAAAACAACATATCGTTGTTCATTGTTAAAGTAAACTGGACCGTTGCCAGAGTATTTATTTTAAGAATGAAGTAGAAACGATCACTAAAGCCTAGGGCGGCACAGAGTAGGTTACCGATACAATATCATTTACAGGAGATATGACCGAAGGATGTTATGTTGAGTAAATATCATCATCAACAGGCCTTCCCACGCAGCAATAAGGATTGGTGGGTGCTAATTACTACTATCCTAAAATTGTAGCCATGACCAACTTAACGTACTCTTAGAAGCACGAAATAATCTTTCTTTTTGGATAATATAGATCTGCCTTGCTTGTTGTTTATAATTTTAGATAATGTTAAAGAAAGTCGAGGCTCGGTTATATATGGTATGGTATATTATGGCCGTATTAACAAAACAAAACAATATTTAAAGAAACACTTTTTATTCTTGTCTCCTTTTTTCAAAAGATAGATATTTTTCATAATGAATATGTTTAATATGTATAATCAAATGTATGTGAAATAATCAGGTAAAATTGAGCACAATCTTCAAAGGCCGTGGTAGTTTACTGTTGGACTTAGCCCCCTCACTAGCAGTGAAGAGTTGGCCGTAATCTTCGCATGACAAGCGGCTTGAAGGATGAGAGGGATTGCTACCCGTTCTGAATGTTGTAAACTGAAACATGCTTTGATATTTCTATCAACATAATGATTAGACTAGGCAATATTCATGATAGTCTAATCGTAACTGATATGTTTCAAAACATTCTATAAGATTATTTTGAATCTTTGCACAAACTGAGCATTATTCCATTACAATGCCAGTTCGGGTAGGTACTAGTTTATAAAAAATATTTTGAAAAAAAGAGATATAAATACTTAGGTACTACAAAACTTAACATTCACCGACGCAAGAAAATAATACTTGATTCAACCAAACAGAAAGAAATAAATAATGACGTTTAATTCGTAATTTAACGGACATTTGTAAGCGATTTTTCGTAAAGACTACTATAACGGTAGACACAAGCCAAACGCTTGCACATTCACACCAAAATGGTGTACGTGTAATGTAATAAAAACTACGTAAATATGCATCAATTGTAAGGGCAAGCCAATAGAGTCGGAGCAATGGCGGCCGGGGCCGCCCACCGCTCAGTGGGTCGGCGACAGGCGCACGACGCGGCGCGCAGCCTCGGTCACACCGCCATACCATTTTACACGGAAACACACTGTTTTCATGAACATATATACCGATTTTCAGGTATGTCGCAATACGCTTTGTTATTGTTGAGTGATTTGTTGTAGTTAGTCGATTAATGCGTTGTTTTGGTGATTCATGTGAATTGTGATGTATTTGTGAAGAAGTAAGGATGTACATTTTATGCCGTCGATTGTAACTAATCTTGAAGTGATTTTTAATTGTAAATAACAATTGTATTTACTACCCCGCCTTGGTGAATTATTTATAGCGTATCAACGTAACGTATGAAAATACAAATTTCCTAACTACATATGCCAGGTGATGGAACGGGAAACATATTATTATTATAAAATATTTCTAAAAGTAATGTATTAACAACAAGGCGCTCTACAGAAAATCTTTATTAATTTTATCTATATATTTTGTCCAGGGCCTCGTTAGGGCCTCGTTACCCCTACTTTGCACCCTGACCCTCGAGCCTTCAAATTTAGGCATAAAAGGTCCAGCGCTACCCTTGCCAACACGTGGTTTCTGTCTAATATATCTTTCTATATAAATAATCTTTCAAACTACCTTTATCATATCAAATATCATAGGAAAAGCTATCACATAAACTAATTAATAAATAAACCTGTATGCATAATGTGACAGAAACGCTACGGAAAAATGTACTGGCTCATTAAAATATTATTATGGAAGGAAACAAAATTGAAAATTACACACACTTGTCCTTGGTACAAGGACAATGAAATAGGTATTTGCGCAGAAATTAGTAAACTTAAATTGCGAAGAAAGAGTGAGCTTCCAAAATTAGTTAATTTTAAAGGGATTAAGTATACATTATACATATTGTTATATGGGTAGGCTCGTGCCTCTCGGTGGGGACGTTTAATGAGTTGATGAAGATGATGATGAATTATACATGTTGTTTTTCTTTCTTCACAATGACAAAAACCCATAAATGTAATGATAACACGCGCTTGAAGATGAATAATGGATTTGATGTATGATACTTTATACGTGTACCTAAAATCAAATGTTACATATTACTGTGTTTGACATCTTTGTGATTCTCATAGTCTGTTGTCTTAATATAACTTTTGTTGCGAAAAGTAACCTTTGTTATCGGTGTTGTATTATATGCTACATTCATGTTGTCCAATTTATGTACATGCTATAAAATAATCTGAATAAATTGGATACTAAGAACCAGTTTTTGTCCTTTAGTTCACTCATGAATTTCTTCGCAATACTTCAAGGAGGTAGAGTGGAACATCGTTTTTATAAGTCTATTATAATATGAATAATTAAGAAAGGCAGCCATATTATTGATTCGCTTGATGTCGGTGTAAGAGTACGGGATTGCGGGTGAGTTAGAAAGTCCGAAAGAATGTTAAAATTGTCTAATGTACACCAAAACTATATATTTTTTTAATAATTATGTTTGAGTGTGCCCGGTCGCGATGTTCTCTAAAAGTACACTAATAATTAGTCGGTTTTTATTTTATTTATTTATTTCTTTACTCAAGCAATAATAATATTATAATTGGTTCATGTTTGTCCAAAGTAAGTTGATTCGGCACTACAGTTTAAAAACTATATGACGTGCAATAAAGTGGCGCCAATGCAAGCTCCTAACGTAACAATGATGAAGCACTTTTATTTAACTACATATTTTAATCTGCTATTTACATTTTTTAAAAGGGGTGTTTGTTAAACAAAACAAATATTTATGAATTTCAAGATATAATAATGGCTATGGCTTCAGTAAATTATTGCAGACGGGAGACGAACAAATCCTTAAAATCTCTTTGAGACTGAATTATTATATGCCTAATCATCAGCTCATTAAACATCCCCACCGAGGGGCATGAGCCTACCCGTATAGGGTGATTAGGCCTGAGTCGTCCACGCGGGCCCAGTGCGGATTGGACGACTTCACACACAACCTTCGAATTTCTTCGCAGGCGTGCATGAAGGTTTCCTCACGATGTTTTCCTTCACCGTAAGAGCGTCGGATAACGTACATATATTTTCGAAAATTCGAAAACACATTGGTACGTGTCGGGATTTGAACCTCAGCCCTCCCGGTAGGAAGGCGACAGTCCACACCATTGAGCCACCGACGCTCTTATTATTATTATATGCCTACGTACCTAAATAGTACGTACGTGTAATGTAATTATTTAAATATATATTACTGTCGTCATTTACTCGTCCCCGCCTGCAACACCATGAAAAGTATATAATGTTTGCACTATTTATTTATTTGGGTTTTGGGGATTATTCAGGCTTATACAGACCTATAGTTACTTCGACCTCGAAGATCTTTTGTGACTCGTTCCCCTTTCATAGTTCATCTAAAAGAGGACTATAGCTCTACATATATAAGTGACTATATGGTAGAGCTTGTTTTCCTTTTCCTTGGGTATTTTAAGCAGCGGGTATTTTGTTTTTTCCAAATTATTACTTTTTAGATATAATGTATTGAACATAAGAATACTTGGCTTCTGCTTTCCAATGCTAATGTTGTTAAAAGTCCTATCTCTCACTAATTGACTTAGTCAACAGATACACAATTTAACTGAATTGTAGGTGTAACAACGCTTTACTCAATTTGTCTAGTTTCATCGGTTCAACAAACATAAAAATGTACAATTTTGTTTTTATAATTATACTTATTTTTTTGTTTTTGATGTAGTTAGATACAGAAAGGTAGAAAAAGCAGTGCGATAACTGAACATCGTTAAAAAATCCTGTTTGTCACACTGGTGTCACAATCTGGTGTAATTACGAGTCAGGACTCAAATCTTCAAGCTACAGTTAAAGTTTTAGGTATCAATAATAACATAAATAAAAAATGTCATCGCTTACCATCAGAATTTAAATTTTAAAAACTCCATCAAATCATCTATTAGCAATTGATACTTTATTCTTTAAATATCACTTTATTGTGGTAATACTTTTGAACTTAATTATCGTGTTTTTACTTTTCTCCTGACGGCATGGTGTTTAAGATCAGTGAACTATTTGCGTACATTTATGGGGCGTGGAAAACCTATAAATAAATACACACACACACTTGAGCGATCATACCACTATAAAATTTAATATTAAAAATCATAGATATTTTGCAATCTTTAAGGTGCTCTATATTTAAGGATTAGGATTCCTTTTTATCGCCTTTGAATGGTGTTTTATGAATTTAGTACCCTATGTATTTGTTATTATAATGAAATATACGTTTTCTTTATTAGGTTAGAGTTACGGAATCGTTGTCTTGAAAAAACAAACCCTGTACATATTCTAGATAAAATACAGCCTTCATTTATATATATATCATCTAAATTCTTAATTTCTTGCCCCTTCCGCTTCTAGAGTTATTTTTTTTGTTAAAATCAGAAATTCTAGTAGTCAGCACTTTTTCTTCAAGGCCTACTAACGAGTGATTCGATAGAGATAGATAGAGTCGCTTCTAGCGATTCTTTCCAAACGAAATGTAAATCATTTGCAGGTTCAATGCAGGACAATCAAACCAGAGGACCTGATTAGGGACCTCTGGTTTGATTGTCTTCTTACTTTATCTAATGTCGAGAAAAACGCTATCATGAATCCATTTTAATGTTATGTAAGAAAAGTTTACAGCACACAATGGAATATTTAGAGTTTCTAAACGTGTTTGTTGTTTGTATTATGTAGCGCATTCAACTGGCCTCAGTTAAAAATGCAATACTATGAAGCTTATTGAATGTCCTCTTTATTTGAACGAACCAGTCATACTCTTAAAATGTTACTTCCTGCACTGAATAACAAAGAAATGGTGTTATTTGCCGACGATAGGCCGCAGCGCCGGGACTATTTTGTTTGCAGTCGAGACACACTCGCAACTTACGAGAACTTTTGATCTTTTTACGTCGCAGACACGCTTTTAAAATAACTTCAAAAAGTTGCAAGGTTTTGTAGGTTTACTTTATAAAGGCAATGGGATTATTTAAAAAGGAGTATAAGGTATATTTTCCCATACCCCGACTAGCATTTTGTTCTATTTAACACTATAAATGCTAGTCGGGGTTGCGGCGGGTTCCCACACGGCGTCGCCGGGAGGTTATTAATATGATGAAACTGTTATCAGCGTGATGCGGTTATCGCGAGCAAACACCGCCATAAACCGCTCCTCGGCCCGCTGCAGCGGAAACCACGCGCTTCCCCGAAAACACACCTTAACCACCTGCACACAGAGCTCACACTGCCTCGGCTACACTGCAGCCTTATTTTTATAAAGTGACACTATTACGAAGGGCCGCTCATATTTAAAGGATGTATGTTTGCTAGCAGCGACGCCAAACATTAAATCGAGGTACGCGGCCGAGTCAGGCGTAGATAGCGATGTGGAGCGATGGGGTGGACCCCGTAACACCAGGTGACTGGAGTGTGGTGGTTGTGAAAACACTTCTTTAAAAACCGTGTACAATAATACACTGTTGGTGAAGTTAGGGCTCTGAGGCATATTTGAACAAATGCTGTTTTTGCATTTGTTTGCATCCGACTAACTCAACTATACTACCTAGTAGACGGAATTCTTAATGTTTTCTGATAAAGAAAAGATGTTCTGCATGCAATACCTAGTCCGTATAATATATTACAAAAACTATATGTGTGTATGGACAAAAATAGTAAAAATAAAGTGTTATGCTTATTCGTTGTTAGATACTTATATATTATAGTAGGTACCTATAGGAATTTTTTACTTATTTAGGTGTATTGAAAATGTTTCCGAGTACTTATAGCGTTGAGGTTGATCTATTTAAGGAAGACTACATTGTTTACTAAAAAGACGAAATCAAAAACGGTCGGCGCGAGGTGGCCGCGGCCGGCGCCGGCGCCGCTTGTTCTCTCCCTATTTGTATTTCCGCGGCTCGGCTCTTCCGGCCTAGCGCGAACGCGAAGGCTTCGTTTGCTTAACGACTCGGAAGAAAAAAACCACCTCGCCTTTTAGGCCAGTTTAAATCATGTCACCGGAACGACGTTCGCTTCGCAGAACCATGGAGACGTAACGTCGATGGGCGCGTGGGCGATGAGGAGCATCGCGAGAGCCAACGGCTGAGGCGCTGCAGCTTGTGAAGAACGAGGAGCGGCTGGAGCCGGGCGAGGGCGAGGCGGGGTCGGCGGGGGCGGCGGGGGCGGGGGGCGAGCGGGGCGAGGGGGGCGCGTCCCCGGCGGCCGGCGCGCACTCGGTGATCACGGCGCGGCGCGGCGTGCGCACCATCACGGCGGCCGGCCACATCACCACGGAGGAGGCGGCCGACGACGTGAAGGACGAGCCGGCCGAGCCCGAGGCCACGCTGCACGCGTTCGCGGGCGCGCACTACGGGGACGAGCGGCGGGGCGCGCGCGCCGCCCGCCCGCCCCCGCCGCCCCCGCCCCGCGCCCGCCCGCCCTACCGCGACACCTGGCGCTGCGCTACGCCGCGCCGCACCACGTCATCGTGGCGCCCGAGGCCGAGCCGGACGAGCCGGACGCGTTCCTGGCGCACCGGGAGCGGCCCGAGCAGCTGGCGTACGCGGCGGAGGCGGCCGAGGCGCGCCAGTACGCCGCGCTCGCCGACCAGGTGGCCGCCTCGGGCGCGCTCGAGATGATCCAGACGACGTCGCTGAGCAACCAGCAGGCGGTGGGCGTGGCGTACCAGCAGGTGAAGTACGAGGCGCGCGGCGAGGGCGAGCCGCGGCCGAGCACGTACGCGAGCCTGCAGCCGGTGACGTCGGTGGGCGCGTACGCGTACGCCGGCCAGAGCCCGCAGTACGCGGGCGCGGGGTACGGCGCGTACGCGGCCGGCGGCAAGGAGCTGCTGACGCTGTACGGGGGCGCGGTGGGGGGCGGGCCCCGCGCCGACGACTCGCCCCCGGGACAGCTGCTGTACCGCGGGGACCCCACGCTGTCCTCCTCCTCGCTCACGGCGCGCGGCACGCACGTCGTCTACGGCTCCGTGGTGCCGCAGTCGCAGCCCGTCTACGAGACGCCGCCCAGCCCCAATTCACAACAGGTACCTATTCATATGCATTCATTCATTATATATTCGGATTTGCTAATTAGCATAGAGACTTATTTATATCTCATAATCTGTAACATTACCTACTCAATACTCAAACATATTTTACTAAATGAAATCTATACGATTCTATACTCTGACAGTTATCTTATACCCCCCACCTGATGGACCGATGACCTGGTTAAGGTGGCGGGTAGCTGATGGATGTAAATTGTCAACTGTAAGGGATCAGTCGTAGAAATAATTTTCTGCTACCCGCCACATTTACCAAACCGACGGCCGATGGGGGGAAAGGTGACTTATTCAAAGTATATCCCAATACAATAAAGAGCTACCAAAAGCTATATTTTACTGACTAAAATCTATCCGATTCTTTACTCTAAGAGTCATGTAATGTGATACATGCGTACATATCAGGTGACGCTGTACACGCACGGCAACACGGTGCAGTACAAGGTGGGCGGCGAGCAGTACGTGGGTCAGGGCGGCGTGGAGTACGGCGTGGTGGGGTACGAGCCCGGCCTGCTGGTGGACGGCTACCCCGCGCCCGCCCAGCCCTGGCCCGCACACGCGCTGCTGCCCATGGACGACTCCTTCGACCCTGGTAACTGCTCTTGTTCGCTTCTCACTTAGGACTAAGAATATTGATTTTCGATCCCTGTAGCTACACCACAATGAAATCTCCAGTTTGTTAAGGAGGCTCAATAGATATTTAAAAAACGACGCTATAATTCTTTTAGTTATACTGAATTTTACTTGAACGGTCGTAGAACCTTAAATATGCTACAGGTTCCCGAAATCTCTAGTTACAATGTAATATGGCCCCTAAGAAGATGTTAGATTGTACCAGCTTCCGGCTTGTAATGTGCATTTTCATTATGAGAAACTGTGAAGAGTAGATTTTGTAGCTCGACTCCTGAGGAATTGTTAAAATGTTAACCAGTACTTACACCAATTTTCACGTCTCCTCCTTCTGAAGTATGACAAGTATACGTTATAACCGTGAGCCCATCTCTCGATGCAGTCCCTTACTTCAAAGTCTTCTTTTCCGCATACTATCTTTCTAGTTCTTTCTTTACGAGCTGCACCGCCTTCCTTCTGAATCCACTGTAATCTTTCACCACAAGGCGTTCTATATCAAGTGTATACGCAGGTATGGCGGGCATGGGCGAGGTGAAGGAGTGCGTGAACTGCGCGGCGGCGACCACCCCTCTGTGGCGGCGCGACGGCACCGGACACTACCTGTGCAACGCCTGCGGACTCTACACACGCATCAACGGTGTCAACCGACCGCCGCTCAAGGGGCAGAAGCCCAAGCCGCAGCAGCCATTGGTAACTTCTCTTTGTAGCTAGCTTCTTACACAGATTGAACGGTAGTGCATCGTTTGCCACCAGACACATTGTGCTTGAATGGAAATATCAAATCTTAGATCACATATTGTCAGTGTAAGTCCATGTGTCTGCAATATTTGGGACAAAATACTACTTAAAGTATCTGATCTATTATAACAACCTGGCCGTCTTCTAGGCAAGAGTGAATAGATTGTTTCTAGGCAGGCATAATCCATCCTCGGCCGCATCATCACTTACCATCAGGTGAGATGGTGGTCAAATGCCTGCCTATAAAAAAAACACCGCTGCATCGATTTACACAAGCGCGCTTAGTTGGAATGCAGAACCATCTTGCAGAATCAACCATCATGCAGAATGCAGAAGCAGAGCTTCATAATATTAATTCACAAAGGTTCTAATCAACGACCACTAGCCTACAGTGTCGTTGGTTCTAATGCATATTGTAAAAAATACTTTTTCTAACTCTTCAGTTAAACCCTGCTAATTAATGACACGAGTATAAATAGGATCAAACAATCGAGTTTCAAAAGTCAGTTGTCAATCTTATTCAAGTCTTTGTCCTAGATGGTAAATGCAATTGCATTGATACATACTATAAAAATAAACCATAAAAGCTGGTGTCTATTTCCTATATGTTTATCAATGTTGCATTGGTAGTGAATGCGCTTAGTGTGTGAGTAAAGAATGTTGTGGTGTAAGCTGCAGTATGTTTGGCAGCCGACGAACGGCAACCGGCGCGTGGGCGTCACGTGCGCCAACTGCCGCACCTCCAACACCACGCTGTGGCGGCGCAACAACAACGGAGAGCCCGTCTGCAACGCCTGCGGACTATACTACAAGCTGCACAACGTGAGTCCTCGCATTGCTCCAAACTCAATATTAACAAAAGCCAAAAGTAACATGAAACTTAAAAGCAAAATAAATATTAAGAATATAGGCCTATAAAAACACTTCTCTCAAACTATCGCAGTTCACTGTTAGACATAGGTATTTTTTTATTCTGCGTCGAATATCCTGGGCCACCGCTTTTCACATCGACCTCTTGCAACTAGTAATTCTATTGGTCCGGGCGTCCTACGCTATGCTTGTCAAGCTTTTTCATAGTCATTCCTAACAGATTATGCTATAAATAATTACTTACTATATATTCTTTTAAATACAATTATGTTAATAAATTATCATTACAACGACATAAGATGTATCAGTGACGATATAAGCCAAATTTTCATCATCTCCCGTCCACCATAAGCAGTAAACATCATACAAGTTTGATTTACGATTCGTGCTAGTAACAAAGGTTTAGATTGCTTTTTATTGTGTTTTTAGCTATGTTTAAGAACTCGCGTGCAAATTATACCTTAAAGCCTTATTATGTCTTTTTATGTCACAAAGTGGAGGTGATACACCTGACTTTGACAGATAAAGTGTTGGCGGATATTAATAACAGTTCCTAACATTATTTTCCGCCAACACTGTAATACGCCTCAGACCCGAGACGACAGATGTTAGTTCTCTCATAGCCGGTAATTTTACTAGCTACGGTGCCACTGCTGTAGACAATACCTAACCTACCTAGACGACTCAATACCTTGAGTCGTCTACCTGTCTCTTGGTCTGCCTAAATAACATTTAAAAGGGCTGAAGTGGTGAGACGCAAGGCTAGAGTTACGTTGGCGGATTATTCCGCACGTTGGCGGGCAGATAGCGCGGTATCGGCGGGCTCTGATGGCGGCGATGAGCTCAGCGCCAGGTATCTAATCACCGGTGCACCACTTATCAGGGAACTCCTCGGCAAATATTGGGCCTGTATAAAAAATCAAAACACAGGGTCTCATCTAATCTCACGAGATAAAACGCGGGGCTACCGACTGATAGAGAATTATCATCGCGCGACCACGAATATTCATAATGAGATAAATAATCTTTTATCAATTATCTCCTCGTGGGTAGATAGGCTTGTTTAAAGGATGATAGGAGCGCGCGGCGGCAGACGGGGAGTTTCCCCGTCGGCCGCCGCCCTCAGTGTCGCCCGTCCGCAGGTCAACCGGCCGCTCAGCATGAAGAAGGACGGCATCCAGACCCGCAAGCGCAAGCCCAAGAGCATGGGCGGCGCGCACGCGCATGCGCACGCCGCGCGCCCCGCCGCCCTGCCCGGTACGTGCACACTTCCTACATTTATTCATGACACACCCAAGAATCTATAGTACTCTAGATTAAGCAAATTACATTTATGAATGCACTTTTGGGTCCACTTTAGTGTAATTTAAGTAATATAGCATCTCAATATTCAAAGGCAGAGTACCAATCGACCCATGGCGCCTTCTATAAGAAGGAACGGAAAACTCACAAATGCGAGAGATATTGAAAGTCATCAGAAGGGACTTTTATTGTTTGTAGGTAAAGGGAGATAACAGTTTCACGGTTTTTGTAAAACAGCATTGAAAGCAGTCTTCGTCCAGCAAGGGACGTTATACCGGGTCATAACGAATATGTAGGTTTTGTGAAAAATTTGGAACGATCAAGTAAAGGCTAAAACTTCGCTTACTTCAATGTTTCAAATGTCTTCAAACACAGTAGAGTAAAAAGTAGATGTCCGCTGTATATGAGGATGAAGAAGTTTTAAAGCCCAGTTTATCAAAAAATTGTAATGAGCATGTTAACACATACATAAAACAATATATTTAAAGTAATGTTTGTGTTTAATAAACTTGGAAATCCCAAATAAGACTCTACAATTTACCTAACAAAAAAAGAGTCATTTTGTATTTCTTTCATAACATTCATACAGACATTTAAGGAGTTTTAAACAGAGTTTAAAAGACATATTATTTACATTTCGTCTTATAAACTTGATGGGTATTTGCACTTCAAATACACTCGTATGTCATACGAGTGTCCCCATGAGCAGGCGAGCGCCCGAGGCGTGTTTGCGCGCGGCTTACCCGCCTTATCTCAAGGTTTGCGCTCGTTGGTACACTTTCAGCTATTTTTACAATGTTTGCATACTGTTCGCCTATTCAGGAGAACTGCCTTAATTTACCAAACCATTCAAAAGGTTAGAATTTAAGTTGTCACGTTTACAGCCGCATTTAACTCATTGAACACCAGTGATACCGAACGGCGTCAGAAACTAACGATTTTCTATTATATCTGGATTCCCATCGTTCAAGGGTTAATAATAAAATATTTTTTATTTATAATATGTGAAACAAAAGATAATATCAATCTTAATTTACTCTACATATTACCAGAATAGTGCTTTACTTGTGAAATTTTCCCATTTTAGTTAGGACAAACTCACAAAGGCTAAAGCACATGATTGTCTGTAAAGAAATAAACAAAATTCGGAGGGCACGTTATGTCGCTGTCAATATCCACAAAGCCGCATAGAGCCCTCGTGATGGGTTATGGCAATGCGCAATTTTCTCTTAGCTATAAGTACTATGCGGGAACGCATGTGCCCTGCAGTGGGCATATTAATTGCTTAAGAGGACTAATTTCATCTTCACCATCTGGATGGTTGGCTCTTCATTCAATTTAATTCCTGTCTTTCTTCAACTTATCGCAGGTCCTCCGCTTTTCGCATCCAGCTCCACCTTTTACTTCCTCGTTCTGTGCTAATACTATAGTATGTATTCAGAAAAGGCAAGTGATGTTCCAGTGACACTCCTGCAGTGACCGTTGATCTCTTGATCTGAACATAGTTGATTATTTTCCACCGAGTGCCTCTCTTTGTTGAAATAAATTTCAACAATTCACATTTTAGTGGAAAAATATTGTCATTTCACAATCATGAAAACAGTTGATCGCTTTCCGATGTCGATAGAGATTAGGCGCTTATCGGTGTTATCGCACGTCAAACCCCGCGTCAGGCGAGCGCGATGGCGGCTTGCGTACATACTGCTGCCTTTGCTTACAATATTTTAACATGGAAACAACTACGTGTTCGGAATATGTCTCTTATAATGCACCTATGTGTTTCACTGTTCTACCATAGCAAGACTTGATGCCACAAGCAGTGGGGTCTTTCTGCACCACCTGGAACCACTATCATGTAAAAAGATTAGCTTTGACATGTCCTATTTTAAAAGAGGTTTAAAGAGAGTTATTTCCTTTAGTAAGGCAGCTGCATGGTTCCTCTTGGCATTGAACGATGGTTACCATCTGGTTTGTCTTAATAAGTAATATGGTTTGTAAAAACAAATCGAGTTACTGGTACTATGAAATCTATTAAGTTCTTTAGATTGAATACACCACTTGAGTTCCTAATTTGGAATTGAAATGCGGGATTAGTGAAAAAGTATTATTTTCACTAATTTATATAAATGCAATAAATTTTGCTATTTTGTGTTTTACAGGGTACCAGCGCTAGCGGGCGACGCCACATCCGACTTGTACATAGTTTAGCTCTAAGGACATTCTGAAGGCTTGCTCCGAAATTATTCGTAATTACATGAAGTTTCGGCGTGGGTTGACCCTTAAATTTGTAAATATTGTGAATTATTAATGTAAGTTACATGGAAAAGACAGCTTTTTGCCAAATATATGAGACACAACGCTTGTGTCGATACTTTGTAAAATATATTCTAATGTTTAAAAGCCAGTGCTAACTGACAACATCTCGGCATTTTTGAAGCGACGTCTCTCGAAGTACACAAGTTAACGTGTTTTGTTTACATCAAAATCACGTTGTATAATAAAGAAATAAAATTTCCGAGGTTGTTTGTGTAGCCTTAGCGAGAGCTGTCACGAGGTGTCGGCTCCGGTATCCATGAGCTCTTATTAGTTTTGTAAATGTAGATTTTCTATGTGTTAAGCAAATATACGTGTATGTAAATACGTGTGAGACATATAAAAGGAAGATTCATTTTCCAAAACCTCTCTATCATTAAATTATTCCCAATACTACGTGTTGTCCATCAATGGTAATTAATCACAATTTTACACGTACTAAAATAAATAATGGAATTCGAACGCAAAAACATTTTTGTTTATAAAATGATTAGAGAAGTGGGGATAATATCCGTTTACATTTGATATATTGGGAAATATGCATATTTTTTCAGATTTGTTTTCTATAAATTGATATTTGTTTGGAATAGTTTGTCAGATATTTTTTCAAATAAACGTCTTATCATTTTAAGGACAGCATTGTTAAAAATCGATGACAGGCTGTCAGTTAGTAGTAGAAACAAGCGCGAGGTGCAATTTGTACTGTTATAGTAATATTGAATAAAGACGAATTTATTAATATATTTAAGGGACCGAACCGGTGTGTGAATGTGTTGAATGGCGAATATTTTAGAGGTCTGTGCTATTTATGTTTTGATAGATTGTTTCTTTATTGTATGGTGTTTTAATTAAATATATAAGTTTTATTTATATTTTTCATTTTTATTCTAATATTTACATACATTAACTTACCTTCTCAACACTGGTCACTGCCATACCCATTTTCGAAGAAGTACCACACATCTTTATAGGTACCAGCCGTGACCCATAGCGTCCTTTACCTAACTTGAGGAGTATAGACCATTACTTGAATGCTAGAGTAATAGTCATGGTAGAGATGACTCAATTACTACCATTTTAACTTATGGTAGGGTCTTTGAATAAGTTTTAACCTTTATTATATATAATTGTAGCATTAAGCAAACGGGACGGTCACACCGCTCACATGGTGGTAAGTGATACGTTTGACCATTGCAGAGGTAATTTTGAAGGAAAATAATAGTAGGTAGTCTACATTTTTCGTCAAAGCTGCCCTGCGCCTATCACCTGTGACGAAATATGTTAGACCCGTAATTTTACTAGATACATTGCCCTTACCCCAAAACACAGAAATGCAAAGCACTCCCATTTTACGGGACAATATCTGGCACTGCGGTAGCACTTATCTAGACGACTCAGTACAGAGACTACCATCTAGAAAATATATGACTTAAAAACAAAAGTTTAATAAAATGCAAGCTATCATGCTTGTTATCTTAGATGCCGTGCAGTCCTCTGCTGGGCAAGACCGCTCTAAATATTATAGAAAATAGCAATACTTAAATACATACATTGCAATGGTAACTTTTAAAGCTGAATTTCTAAAACTAACTTATTGACGACAAGTAACATAGCATTTTTTATCAGTTCGATAAATATTCATAAGTTGTTTACAACAGAACCTCTTGGTTATGTATGGTCCCCTAGTACTTTTTGCCAAATCATTTTAATATTCCTAAGAGTAAGTTATATTAATGTAAAGTGTTGCCTAGACGACCACATGAGGCTTGCACTGAGAATATTACAATATGGGTCCCTAGACAAAGCTAGGGGTGACGAGCGGGAACGACCCTTTACATGTGGTTTAAGTTCTAATAATACCTTACTCGTAGACGGACTCATGCTTTCAATAACTGATTTATAGGATTCTCAATGTTGCCTTACTTGATAAAAGCTCAGTGAAATGCGAGCTCATCATGCCATCTGGTGCTGAAAGCTGGAACTATTCAAACGCGCGCTTATCAGCTGTGCTCATTCGTAGTTTGTCCGCGGCGTTAGTGTGCGCTATTTTCACTACCGAAGCTTGCCCTAAACTCGAAATGTGAATGCATCCCTACAGATGGCGTCACTAGTATTATAAATTCGAAATAACTTGAAGCCTTCAAGAAAGGTTCATACTTAAGTAGTTAATCGTACTTACTGTAAATTTGTTGAGGTCCAGTTTTGCTTTAAGAATTATGAATAATAAAGGATTGATAATAGATTAATGAAACAATCAACCGAGCTTTATTTGATTTCGTAAATATAATAGAGTAAACAATAAATTTTTATTCATTGTGTGTATAATTTATTTCTATCATATTTAGTTGTAAAAATCCATGTCTGAATAAAATAGTATTATTATTATATAATATATAAGATGGGATTAAACCGGTCCAAGCCGCCATATTATTAGGCTGTTATTTTTTAAATATCAAAAATCATAAATGTTTGCTTCTAAATATTATTAATAGACATTTGCAAATTGTATGACCGCACATACGAGTACTCATAGTTGTTGTAATACCGAACCACACAAATTACTTCAATAAAAATGAAGTTTGCATTGCTTGTCCTTGTATAGTAAAATATTGGTGAGCTCTACATTTGATTTTGTAAGTTCCTTACAGTAAGTTGTAAAGACAATGGGCCGGTCAAGTATGTCGCAGAACCGCTGGCCGTTGTAGCAGACGAGAATCCCTCCCCTAACTCTAAAGGTTTACATTTTTGTACATATATGTATAATATATACTACTGAAAAAGTCGGTGTAATATCCCCTCCCCTCTCTTTTAAAGCTTTTGGGGCCGATTCTGAAAAAAGAAAAATGAAAGATTTATTGTTTGTGACTTACAGCCTTTATACCAATTTTAGCTTTTACTTAAAAACTGCGAAAAATCGATATGAACTTCCTCCCCTATTTGAAGGGTTGGGGGGAATTTTGAAAAAAATGCATTTTTTTTGTTTCTGAGAATAGTCGCATGCCAAATTTCAGCGTCGTACTCAAAATTGCGGAATGTTCATACAAACTCCAACCCCCGTTTTAGGAAGGGGAGGTGAAACGGGACAAAAAGCTTAAAACTGTTCCTGGGTTACCTTCTATTAACACCAAGTTTCAATCATCCTCTCATGGTTACTTTCTCTCTCGCAGGCCACCGCTGAACATGGTCCCTCCATTTTGAGCCAGATAATCCTGCCTCCACTTTTCACCAGCCCTTCACCAGCGACCTTCCACAAGTCGTCGGTCCATCGGACCGGAGGATGTATTACGCCTACGCTCCGAGACGCGGTCTCAGCGCCAAGAACG